>CANNZV010000058.1:567651-586176 GCA_947561585.1 Caprella mutica | reverse complement strand
ATAAGCCCCTCTCTTCTATATAGGGAAACGAACTAACTAACCTTGGTAGTTATAGAGTATTAGTTAGCTACCAAATAGTAAGCCCCCTTCCCCCGGTTAAAAGCCCTAATTTTTTCTTAATTTTAAGATACTGAATAATATTTATTACTAGACATTATAGCAAGAGAAGGGAAAGTAACCTAATCTATTTTTATGAATTTTCTTAAAGGAGTTATTAAAATATATGTGTAGGTATATGAGCAGGGGGGGGGGACCGGGGTGTGCCACCTCCAAACCCCCCTGCTATGTAATTAAACAAGCAGTGTGTATTTCAACAAACTACTGTATACAACAAGCTAAACTAGATTACGTGCACTCGTTAGAGCACATACCTTCGCCGCCGCACTGACCCGTTCTCTCCCAAAGTCTAATAAACTGGTAACTGGACATTGACCAATCGTCCCACCAAGTTTCAGACAATTTGATTGAATACTTTTCGAGTTATTGAGTTATAAATGACCTTGACCTTGACCTTTGACCGGATCGCTTCCAAAATTCTACCAGATGGTTCCTGGACATTGACCAATCGTCCCATCAAATTTCAGACAATTTGGTTAAAACTTTTCGAGTTCTTGAGCTACAAATGGCCTTGACCTTGATCTTTAACCTTTGACCTGATTGCTCCCGAAATCTAACAATATAACAGGTTATTCGTTCAAATAAGCTAGGCAATCTTCTTAGGTGTACAATTTTTTTTTTTAATTCAACGTTTTAGATGAAAAATATAGCATTTACTCTCTTAATCTTGACCTTTGACCTCAAAGTCTTCAGCTGACACAAGATTTATTGGAACAAATAATTTAGATTTTATATTGGTTAGAAAATTAATATTTACTATACTACTATTATAAATAAGGATAAGGGATATATTTCAGCTGAAAGTCTGAAACAGGTGCGTTAGACAAAGAAAATATATATATATAAAAGTACAAGAAAAGAATTCCTTATTTTGAAAAGTGAAATTGTTGTGTAGAGTTTAAAAATGTAATTTATTAATACTAAATTCACTACGATTTATTAATAATTACGTATAAATATTTATTGATTTTTACCAATATTTATTATAGGTTCATAAAGTTTAGCAAATTTTAGTAGGGGTTAAATGTCTGCTTCGACCATATCGTTGACGTCAAAAGGAAATTAAATACAAGGAACTGGAAGAAGCAGTCAGAAAGGAAAATGGCTCCATGAACAAAGTCACCAACCACCGTCGGTGACAAAGCTCATGGATTCAGAAAAGCTACTCCGTGAATGCCGTCACTTACCAAGGAATGTGACGAAACGGGACACAAGCACTGGTGGCTGCACTCACACGGATGGAAGAGGAAAATGAAGAGGTGATACTTAATGAAACCTTACATAAAATCTAAGACCTCGTATAGTTGAAGAGTATTACTCTAGCGTTATCCTCTAAAACTGCGAGTAGTAAGTATTAAAAATGATGAATATGGTAAAAATGAAAAAAAGAAAATGCATAATTATTGCATAATCCTAATTACAACAGTTCGGGCCCCCTTCATTTTCCATTCACCACAGACAGTTTCAGGATACAGCCCCTTGACAGAGCTCAATTGAAGCATTTTGATGTAAAAAAATTTACGTATTTTTAATTTTGTCAATTAAAAGTTACATATTAAAATGCTGGGACATATATGTCTAATTCGTAGTGAGAGGGCTAAATTTTTCAAATAAAATTCTATAGAAATTAAAACTTAATACATTTTGGGGACGTCTCAAAAGTCCGACACCCCAATAGTCAGTCCGACAGTTACATCTTTCTGTATTATTATTTCTCGTTTTATTTTTCGATTGAAATAAAAATTATAATTAAATAGGTATAGGTACTAGACTACATATATACATATAATATTTACATAACTTATATAAACAATTCAGTAATTTTCCTTAATTTCATTTTTCTAATGTTATATGTATTCCTATCTAATTTATTCTAATATTATTAAAAGCTGTCCCTCATTCGATTTCATCATTTAATGTAGTTTTTTTGTATCCGCTAGTTGTACTGCACACTTATTGATTATTTAATAACCGGGCTGGACGACATATAAATTTTATGTTAAATCATTAATAAACTACCAAATTGTCGGACTAATGGGGTGTCGGACTAATAGATAGTAACCATACATTTTGATAATGATAATGCTGTGAAGCCTAATTGCCCATAATCATTGCAGTGTAATAACTTTAAATTAATATCGAAAAATCCTGACCAATGATCAAGGATAAAATTAGGTGTAATTCGGTAATCAGTGTAGTGTTATTCGGTATAATTATGTGTAATTCGGTATAATTTGGTGTAATTCGGTATTGATTATTGTGTAATATAGTGTAATTCGGTTTAATTCGGTATTGATTATTGTGTAATATAGTGTAATTCGGTATTGAGTATAGTGTAATTCGGTATTAGTATAGTGTAATTCGGTATAATTTGGTGTAATTCGGTTTAATGAGGTATAATTCGGTATTGATTATTGTGTAATATAATGTAATTCGGTATTGAGTATAGTGTAATTCAGTATTGAGTATAGTGTAATTCAGTATAATTTGGAATTGAGTAGCCTATATTGTAATTCGGTATTCAGTGTAGTGTAATTCGGTACCTATAATCAGGTGTAATTCGGTTTTGAGTATAATGTAATTCGGTATAATTCTGTGTAATTCGGTATTCAGTGTAGTGTAATTCGGTATAATTCAGTGTAATTCGGTATAATTCGGTGTAATTCGGTATTGAGTATAGTGTAATTTGGTATAATTCAGTGTAATTCGGTATAATTCGGTATAATTCGGTGTAATTCGGTATAATTCGGTATTGAGTATAGTGTAATTCGGTATAATTCGGTGTAATTCGGTATAATTCGGTGTAAATCGGTATAATTCGAGGTAATTCGGTATAATTCGGTGTAATTCGGTATAATTCGGTATTGAGTATAGTGTAATTCGGTATAATTCAGTGTAATTCGGTATAATTCGGTGTAATTCGGTATTGAGTATAGTGTAATTCGGTTTAATTCGGTATTGATTATTGTGTAATATAGTGTAATTCGGTATTGAGTATAGTGTAATTCGGTATTAGTATAGTGTAATTCGGTATAATTTGGTGTAATTCGGTTTAATGAGGTATAATTCGGTATTGATTATTGTGTAATATAATGTAATTCGGTATTGAGTATAGTGTAATTCAGTATTGAGTATAGTGTAATTCAGTATAATTTGGAATTGAGTAGCCTATATTGTAATTCGGTATTCAGTGTAGTGTAATTCGGTACCTATAATCAGGTGTAATTCGGTTTTGAGTATAATGTAATTCGGTATAATTCTGTGTAATTCGGTATTCAGTGTAGTGTAATTCGGTATAATTCAGTGTAATTCGGTATAATTCGGTGTAATTCGGTATTGAGTATAGTGTAATTTGGTATAATTCAGTGTAATTCGGTATAATTCGGTGTAATTCGGTATAATTCGGTGTAATTCGGTATAATTCGGTATTGAGTATAGTGTAATTCGGTATAATTCGGTGTAATTCGGTATAATTCGGTGTAAATCGGTATAATTCGAGGTAATTCGGTATAATTCGGTGTAATTCGGTATAATTCGGTATTGAGTATAGTGTAATTCGGTATAATTCAGTGTAATTCGGTATAATTCGGTGTAATTCGGTATTGAGTATAGTGTAATTCGGTGTAATTCGGTATAATTCGGTATTGAGTATAGTGTAATTCGGTATAATTCAGTGTAATTCGGTATAATTCGGTATTGAGTATAGTGTAATTCGGTATTGAGTATAGTGTAATTCGGTATAATTCGGCGTAATTCGGTATTGAGTATAGTGTAATTCGGTATAATTCGGTATAATTCGGTATTGAGTATAGTGTAATTCGGTATAATTCGGTGTAATTCGGTATAATTCGGTGTAATTCGGTATTGAGTATAGTGTAATTCGTTATAATTCGGTGTAATTCGGTATTGAGTATAGTGTAATTCGGTATAATTCGGTGTAATTCGGTATAATTCGGTATTGAGTATAGTGTAATTCGGTATAATTCAGTGTAATTCGGTATAATTCGGTGTAATTCGGTATTGAGTATAGTGTAATTCGGAATAATTCGGTGTAATTCGGTATAATTCGGTGTAATTCGGTATTGAGTATAGTGTAATTCGGTATAATTCGGTGTAATTCGGTATAATTCGGTATTGAGTATAGTGTAATTCGGTATAATTCGGTGTAATTCGGTATAATTCGGTGTAATTCGGTATAATTCGGTGTAATTCGGTATAATTCGGTGTAATTCGGTATAATTCGGTATTTAGTGTAACCCCCTACACATGCATCAGACATTATGCATAAGGATGTTTTCAAGTGTAAAATCTTCACTAGGATGTCCTATTTCTTCTTCAAAGAATCTTAAATGTGGCGACCTTGATCCATTTTCTCACCAAACTGGCGACTTTCCTGCCACACTTAGAAACATTGCTGACATCAGCATAATTTATGATAATAGGTAATATTGTTTATACACTTTACTTCACAAGTTCACTCTAAGTTTTAAAGTTCTATTAGACCCAGTCTGCATTTGGTGCATGGAAATCCTACAACTTTTTTCAAAAATTTGGAAAATATCTGCCAACATTCCCCCTCAATTTTGCTAATCCTCTAACGTTTTCCCAGTCTGCAGAATGTGTCTCTTCTCCCGCAAAGATTTTTATTTGAGAGGGACTGAGGGAGTTAGAGTTACTCTCTGACTCTCAGTAACAGATTTAGAATCTCCCACAGCTAAATTAATGGATAATGGTAACATAGGAATTAATTCAAGAACTCTCGCAGAGATCTACAATATCTAAAATTTAATCAAAAACTCCCGCAGAGAGTCTTACAAAAATGTTTCATATTCTGCAGACTGGACGTTTTCCTAATTTGAGTAATTTCCCCTCCCAATATTAATGGTTATATAGCCCTATATTATATATAGGGATAAATAGCTAATAGTATTTATAGTCCTCAGAAGTCAGAGACTCGCATATTTCAAAGTCTGGCAAGAAAATTGCCAGTTTTGTGATAAATAAAATGGATCCAGGTCGCCACTCTAAGTTTTAAGATACTTTAAAGGAGAAATACTTTCCCAGTGAAGATTTTATACTTGGAAACATCAGTAAGCTTTAAGTCTGATGCAGCATGCAGGTGCTGCAGCTCTGCTGTGCATCTCTTGAGACTATTTTGGAAGTGATTTTCCAGTTATTTACATGTTCTTAAACTTATTTAACCCTTCAAAAGTCGCCAATATACTGGGCCACTGGCGACTTTGTCCATACTTTAAAACAGCCGCACAGGCTATGTTTCCAAGTGTGGCAGGAAAGTTGCCAGTTTGGTGAGAAAATGAATCCAGGTCACCAAATTTAAGATATTTTAAAGGAGAAATTTAACTTCCTAATTAAGATGTTACACTTGGAAACATCATTATGCTTCATGTCTGATGCATATGTATCTCTAGAGATTATTTTGGGAGAGATTTACTTGTTATTTACATGTTTTCCAACTTATTTAACCCCTCAAAAGTCGCCAATATACTGGCGACTTTGTCCATACTTTAAAACATGGTGCACAGGGACAGCCGGACAGGGAGAGACTCTGACATTCCAACTAGCAATTTGCAAGAATATTTATTTTAAGCATTTTAGAGATTTGTAAAGTCCACAGACGACATGTCAGGGTTATACCATAGTAAACAGAACCTTCTCTGTACTGTGGTTATACTCATATATAGTTATATTCTCTAGAGCAATTTATTATTTTTATACCTATGTTGAGTATGTTCCAAGTTCCAACTGGGTAATAGGTAGTAATTGTGTAATTTAACCATTTTCATGTAGGTCTAAGCCCTAAGGTATATAATATAGCTATATGATGTCCAGACTGTATTTCATGACAAATTCCACCGACTTGTTGGTGAAATTTTTCTCCCTTGAAAATAATATTATATCAAAGTTAGTTGATTTTTAGCTAATTCTTCCAATGTTGCCATTAATTTTTGGTGGCTAAATGGGGTAAATGTTGGTGGATCAGCCAAATATGTTGGTGGATTTTTTCAGCTTTTTAAGCAAGTGGGTGGGTTTTGGTGCATCAAATACAGACTGGTATGATGTCATGAGGATTATATCCAGATCTAGTCCAGACTCCAGTAGAACACTTTTCAGACAGCTAGTCCAAGTAAAATATTATGGCTCACAAACTCTCCATTTGTCTCCAAAAATCATCCAATTTCTCTCCAAAATGATCAAATTATCATAGATTCTCTCCAAAACAACATTATATTATAGGAGAAAAATAGATATTTCTTGCCATTTGCAATTGAAGGCCTAAAAATAAATGTCACAAACTTGCCATTAAAATGGCAAGTTTGGACATACTTAATTACCTGGCTGCTAGTCACTAGTCTGCTGGACAGTGACTAATCAGTCTCCAAAGATTTTCAAATATGTCTCCAAAATGACCAGAATTCTCCAAAATGTTGCCAATAATTACATGTAAATACAGGAATTAATTAGGAAACAGTCTCATGAATTTTTATATTTTCCCTCAAAAATGAAAAAACGTCCCAAAGATCTTTGGCGATATAGACTCTGGACAGGCTTGAAACGGTCGAAACTTTGAAACTGTTGAATCAGAGCTGCTTTTTTTTAAACTTGCCTAAATTAAATGTTATATGAAATGTCTTATTTTATTTTTCCAGCATTGAATTTTCTGATATTTTACTAATAAGTAGAAGTAACTTTAAAATCACATTTTAAAAAAATGAGTGAATCACAAGAAACACTAGCCTTAGGCTTTCTCCAAGTAACAGACTCATGGTTATTGAGGAGCAAATTTTTTCCAAGCAAGGTGAGTGTTTTTATATTAACTAGTTATAACTATATGTTCAAATATTATGCATATTAGGCAATACTTACATTATTGAACTGTATATAAATTCACTACAGTATTATTTGAGAATCATATGTAGTCCTCTATTTGCTTGATAGATATTAGATGATAGGACAAATATATTTAACACATTGTCTATGTATTGGTTCACATTTGTTCAAATATGTTTATAATTGATGATGGACATGGAGGTACAAATATATACCCTTGTCAATATTTTAAACTCAAATTAAATTGTGACAATGTGTTCTGTGTTTTATCATAGGCTAGAGACATTTGGATTTTTTTAAATTTTCTATTGATCTCACCTAGATTAGAAGGTAGTGACCTACCTGTGATTAAAACAAAAATGACTGAAATGCTGGTTATTTTTACCATTGCTAAAATTCTATACATGCTGATATCATATATATTTGTTCCTAGGTTGGTGGGTTTCCATCATGGCTTGCTTTAGAAGATCTCCCATCACAATCAGATTTATCTTGCAGCTCCTGCTCATCACCTATGACTTTTCTCTGCCAAATTTACATGCCTCTTGAAGACAAAGAATATGCTTTCCACAGGTAATAAAATAAACTATATGTAGCTACCTAATATGCTCTTTATTCAAATATTTTACAAAAACTTTGTACTAGCTACTGAGTAGCTGTAGGTTGCTAAAAGTTGACTAATAATTAAAAAGGAAAACAATTTAAGGAACAGTAGTGAAAGTTCTATTTATTGTCATATTTATTCTATGAATTCAATTTCTTTGAACAATTTGAAACAATCACATAATTTGAGGAGTGATTAGTTTCATTGCTAATAATTCAGTATCTACCATTTGTAAATAAATCTAATTAATCTATCCTTAGCTACTACCTAATCACTAGAATTTATATGGGATTATGATTCATAATCATAATCTTTATTCATAATCTTCCTATAGTACAAAAAATGAAACTATAATTTGAATACTACAACAGAAAAAATGAATCCCGCTTAGAAAAATCTGTAAGTGAAATCTAATTAAATATTTCTCTTCAGATCTCTCTTCGTTTATGTTTGCTCCAAAGGAAAATGTAGCAAGGAAGACTCGGTGAAGACGATGCGTGTTTTTCGATCTCAGTTACACAGAAACAACAAATTTTACTCCAGTGAACCTCCCAATGAAGATGAAGAAAGTTCTTTATCTCCTTCTGCAGCAGATTATAATCAACTTTGTGTAATGTGTGGGGCTATCGGTGATAAGGTTAGTTTTATATTCAAAAGTTTAGAGCCAAGTTTGCAGCTACTCGATAGCAATATATTTAGCTCATTCAATGTCCTATTCCTTTAGAGCTTGGATATTAATTTCTGTAAAACAGTTGACTCCAAAATTGGCTACTGTTAAGTACTGAGTAACACTCAGATCGTCTTGCTATTGTATGAATGTAAAACTATTAATATAGATAAAGTGTTGGGAGGAGAAATAACTATAAAACTATTTTGCAAATGTATGTGTTAACTACCTACTTATGATGCAAATTAGTTCCCTTTATTTCTTACATTGATTATCAATTTTATATTAAATCAACAAGATTCACCATTACCCTATTCTCTCTCCATCAGAAATGTGGACAATGTTCCAAAGCGAGTTATTGTCACAGATCTCATCAACGCAGCCACTGGAGTGCTGAACACAAACTACAGTGCAAACAAATAACAGATTCAAATTGTGAGTTTACTGTTTTATCTGTTTTTATCTTTCTTTTGATTAAATTGCAACAATATATGATGTTTATTTTTTCTCTGTTTTCATCTTTTCTTCCCATTTCAGTTTCAAGTTATTACCTCTGTACCTCAACAAATGATTGCATATTTCCTGAAGCAGAACTGATATTAGAGGCCGTGAAGGAAGACTATCAAGAGAGTGAATCTGAAGAGGAGGAAAATGAAGAGACAATTACTGAGAATAATGAATCTGATGAAGAAAACAAAGATAAAGGTTTGTTATCATATTTGAGTAGGGTAAGTTACGAATTAGTGGTCAGTATCACTTCTTCCGCCGTATAAGAAAAATAAATATTAATGATTTAATTTTAATTGGTAGCTATCCATAATACCTGTAGGTATCATGTAAAATAAAAGTAAAATAATTATTAAATAGTTTTTCTTATATGACCGAACTTCAGAAGATGTGAAACCGACCAATAATTTGTAACTTACCCTCACTAGAAAGTTAAAAACACTAATTTATTCTGTGAACTTAGACTCAACATAAGACATGAACCAATCTGACCTTTGAAATATTTCTATTTGACCCGTGGTAGCACCCACTTTCCGAGTACTATGAACCAAAATAAGGGTCTTATTTCTTAATCTCTTCCATTTCCTTATCAGATGATGAAATAGAATCCTTGGAAAAGATTTCTGCCAAAGAGACAGATGAAACTTTTCGTCGGTTTGAGAGAATAATGGCACTAGAAGAAGACCAGGTCAGTTTTTAGGACTGAAATGTCCTGAATGGTATTTTGATTGTAATCAATTGTAAATATTCTCAACTAATTCTTCATAAACTAATTAATTATATGTTTAAATATTCCTCCCGAACTTGTTCCAATGCAACTTACTGTAATTAGTAATGGCTTTTAAAATGGTATTATTGTATATATATATGTTAAAATCTGTTAATTGTAGGTAGTTTTGCAGTAACTTTTAATTTCAAATTTATTAATTTCAGGTGATCAGATATCAAAGATGTGGTTCCCCTCTTTTCTGTTCCAATATTGGGAAAGTCGAACCCGAAGAAGTGAAGGAATGTCCTCATTGCTTACAGCCTCGACAGTTTGAATTTCAGGTGAATTTGATTATCATTTTAAATGGTAACACTCTAGCAATTAGATATTTTGCCAGTCTAACATATTTTTTGTTCTGTTTATTTCCATTTACTATACGTGTATTGCAATATCACTCATTATTTTTTATTTCCCTTACTTTTATATATTTCTCTTTGTGTCTAATTTCAACTCCATTTAAGTTGTAACGGATGTCTCAAAATAATGTTACATTTTCAATTGACTGCTGCTTCAATATTTTTGTGGTTAGAAGTATGAAATGGATCTCCTGCAAAAGAGCAGATCCTAAAGTTTTGTTTTGCTATGTAAGAATCATTCCCAACATATTTGGGAACCTATCTTGTTCTCAGAAAAAACTCATCATTCCCCCAAAGTAACAGTGCGGTGTCACTGGTGTGGACTAGGTTGCAATAGGATATATGGCGTATAGTTGTTCAATGATCTCTATACCAAGTTTCAATAGCCCCCTGATCTCCTGATCTCTCCTCCTTTTATTTTTATTTATGGGGTTTCGTCAATAGAAGAGTATTTACTAATTTTACTCTCGTCCTGCATCTATTAGCGAGTTAAGAGTTAATGTGATGCTGAAGACTTGAATTGATCCGTCGATGTCAATACAGTTCAACTGGTTTGGGCAAATATTCACCACACATGTAATGAGTATATTATGTCCAATGGGGAACACTTTGAAGGATAAACTTCTCACAGAATAAAAATATAGGATCTATTCTTTTGTTTGATGTGTGTTTTGGAAATGAACTCCGCGAGCATTTTTCAGTGAAATAAAAATTTTGATATTTTTTTCAAAGTCGCGGTGATTTCATTATCCTAGCAACAATAATATTGAAATAGCAGCCAATTGAAAATGTCACTTTTTTTGAGACGCCTGGTATGAAAATTTTCCATATCCTTTGATTAATCACTAACATTTCATCTATTCTACTAGGATAAGTTAAGAGTTATCGGATACATAATATATTAATTATATACATTATTCTTATTTGATCGAAAATGAGGTAGTTACCGTCTGGTAATTTGGAACTTCCCCTTCTTTGAGGTTAGTTCTTGTATCAGTGTCTAATAATTTCAATGTTACAGATTCTACCCCAAATGCTGACACACCTGAAGGTGGATGAGGCTGACACAGACACCCTAGATTGGGGTACCCTCCTCATCTACACCTGTACCTGTGATATAGGAAATACCTACGCCTCTGAACAGATATTCCGACAGAACTACTCTTTCTAAATATGAACTACTGATCAATTGGTGTTTCATTTGCCCATTTTAATAGTTTGATTCCGAAAAAACCGCCAACGAAATTAATTTAGTGTCCATTATAATAGTTGATATCTTTTTATATTTCAGATTTTGTGAGAGCAGTAATTAATCTACAACTCTATTACTTGCTAATTTAGTTGATTCGTCCACTACTCTAAATGAATGGGCTTAAACGTGTAAATAATTCATTTTCTTCATATATTTTTGTTATATACTCTTATCTTTGAGCCTTCATTTCTTCAATAAAAAATTTATATCTGCTTGTATCATGTATATCAATTTAATGCTATCTTCAAGTATCATGGATACCACATAGAATTTAATGTAAATAATAATTATACATCATTTTCTGGGTACACTGTATCCTGCTCATTTCTTACTAACTCTGAAATTACCCAAACTAGTGAGCAGCTGTTACCGGGGAGAGTTATTTTTATTGTAGATTACGGATAGATACATAGTTTTAGGATTCACTATTTCTACGAAACAACTATTTGAGTTTCATGACTGTGATTTATAAATTGGTGTTTGTGATATCATTCACTGTGGTTGTTAGATTTTTTACCGGGTGTCTGCAATGCTCACTTCCGCAAAATATAGGTTTCCTTTTCAGTTAGCCTATTGATTAGAAAATAGGATACTTAATTTATTTGATAGTTAAAGACTATTTTAACAATAGCCAAGTGCTTATGTGAAAGCTATGCTTAAGGACATCTAACCTTTGATTCCCATGGCAATAGGTTGGTAGCTTCTGCCGTCCAGTTGATAGGTTTGCGCTGCTTCAGCTGCCCTAAGGCCATCCATACATACCAAGTGTAACAAGAACCAGGCTGGCCAAGGTCATCTGGATGACAAAATTTCTGTTCTGAAAAGGAATATTTTTGCTACCTCATAATCTCTGGTATATATTCTTATACCAATACCATCAATATTTGCAAACTTCTTTAAAAAAAATAGAACTTTAACAAGATTCTGTAGGTAGGTAGTAGCATAGTACCGGGTATGACTAAATCGCGAAATGAAGGTATTTCGCGAAATGAACATGAAATGAAGGTAAATCGCGAAATGAAGCTTACAGAATTAATTTGAATGTATTTGAAGAGTGTAAATGATAGAATGATATATAAATGGAGTAACTAAATACCTAAATGAAGATTATAAACCCCGAAATGAACGAAATGAAGTGACTAAATACCGAAATGAAGATTATAAACCACGAAATGAACGAAATGAAGTGACTAAATACCGAAATGAAGATAATAAACCCCGAAATAAACGAAATGAAGTGACTAAATAACGAAATGAAGATTATAAACCCCGAAATGAACGAAATGAAGTGACTAAATACCGAAATGAAGATTATAAACAACGAAATGAACGAAATGAAGTGACTTAATACCGAAATGAAGATTATAAACCACGAAATGAACGAAATGAAGTGACTAAATACCGAAATGAAGATTTTAAACCACAAAATGAACGAAATGAAGTGACTAAATACCGAAATGAAGATTACAAACCCCGAAATGAACGAAATGAAATGACTAAATACCGAAAAGAAGGTTATAAACCACGAAATGAAGTGACTAAATACCGAAATGAAGATTATAAACCCCGAAATGAACGAAATGAAGTGACTAAATACCGAAATGAAGATTATAAACCCCGAAATGAACGAAATGAAGTGACTTAATACCGAAATGAAGATTATAAACCACGAAATGAACGAAATGAAGTGACTAAATACCGAAATGAAGATTATAAACCACGAAATGAACGAAATGAAGTGACTAAATACCGAAATGAAGATTATAAACCCCGAAATGAACGAAATGAAGTGACTAAATACCGAAATGAAGATTATAAACCCCGAAATGAACGAAATGAAGTGACTAAATACCGAAATGAAGATTATAAACCCCGAAATGAACGAAATGAAGTGACTAAATACCGAAATGAAGATTATAAACCCCGAAATGAATGAAATGAAGTGACTAAATACCGAAATGAAGATTATAAACCACGAAATGAACGAAATGAAGTGACTAAATACCGAAATGAAGATTATAAACCACGAAATGAACGAAATGAAGTGACTAAATACCGAAATGAAGATTATAAACCACGAAATGAACGAAATGAAGTGACTAAATACCGAAATGAAGATTATAAACCCCGAAATGAACGAAATGAAGTGACTAAATACCGAAATGAAGATTATAAACCCCGAAATGAATGAAATGAAGTGACTAAATACCGAAATGAAGATTATAAACCACGAAATGAACGAAATGAAGTGACTAAATACCGAAATGAAGATTATAAACCACGAAATGAACGAAATGAAGTGACTAAATACCGAAATGAAGATTATAAACCACGAAATGAACGAAATGAAGTGACTAAATACCGAAATGAAGATTATAAACCCCGAAATGAACGAAATGAAGTGACTAAATACCTAAATGAAGATTATAAACCACGAAATGAACGAAATGAAGTGACTAAATACCGAAATGAAGATTATAAACCCCGAAATGAACGAAATGAAGTGACTAAATACCGAAATAAAGATTATAAACCCCGAAATGAACGAAATGAAGTGACTAAATACCGAAATGAAGATTATAAACCCCGAAATGAACGAAATGAAGTGACTAAATACCGAAATGAAGATTCTAAACCACGAAATGAAGTGACTAAATACCGAAATGAAGATTATAAACAACGAAATGAACGAAATGAAGTGACTAAATACCGAAATGAAGATTATAAACCACGAAATGAACGAAATGAAGTGACTAAATACCGAAATGAAGATTTTAAACCACAAAATGAACGAAATGAAGTGACTAAATACCGAAATGAAGATTACAAATCCCGAAATGAACGAAATGAAATGACTAAATACCGAAAAGAAGGTTATAAACCACGAAATGAAGTGACTAAATACCGAAATGAAGATTATAAACCCCGAAATGAACGAAATGAAGTGACTAAATACCGAAATGAAGATTATAAACCCCGAAATGAACGAAATGAAGTGACTTAATACCGAAATGAAGATTATAAACCACGAAATGAACGAAATGAAGTGACTAAATACCGAAATGAAGATAATAAACCCCGAAATGAAGTTACTAAATACCGAAATGAAGATTATAAACCACGAAATAAACGAAATGAAGTGACTAAATAACGAAATGAAGATTATAAACCCCGAAATGAACGAAATGAAGTGACTAAATACCAAAATGAAGATTATAAACAACGAAATGAACGAAATGAAGTGACTTAATACCGAAATGAAGATTATAAACCACGAAATGAACGAAATGAAGTGACTAAATACCGAAATGAACGAAATGAAGTGACTAAATACCGAAATGAAGATTATAAACCACGAAATGAACGAAATGAAGTGACTAAATACCGAAATGAAGATAATAAACCCCGAAATAAACGAAATGAAGTGACTAAATAACGAAATGAAGATTATAAACCCCGAAATGAACGAAATGAAGTGACTAAATACCGAAATGAAGATTATAAACAACGAAATGAACGAAATGAAGTGACTTAATACCGAAATGAAGATTATAAACCACGAAATGAACGAAATGAAGTGACTAAATACCGAAATGAAGATTTTAAACCACAAAATGAACGAAATGAAGTGACTAAATACCGAAATGAAGATTACAAACCCTGAAATGAACGAAATGAAATGACTAAATACCGAAAAGAAGGTTATAAACCACGAAATGAAGTGACTAAATACCGAAATGAAGATTATAAACCCCGAAATGAACGAAATGAAGTGACTAAATACCGAAATGAAGTTTATAAACCCCGAAATGAACGAAATGAAGTGACTTAATACCGAAATGAAGATTATAAACCACGAAATGAACGAAATGAAGTGACTAAATACCGAAATGAAGATTATAAACCCCGAAATGAACGAAATGAAGTGACTAAATACCGAAATGAAGATTATAAACCCCGAAATGAACGAAATGAAGTAACTAAATACCGAAATGAAGATTATAAATCCCGAAATGAACGAAATGAAGTGACTAAATACCTAAATGAAGATTATAAACCACGAAATGAACGAAATGAAGTGACTAAATACCGAAATGAAGATTATAAACCCCGAAATGAACGAAATGAAGTGACTAAATACCGAAATGAAGATTATAAACCCCGAAATGAACGAAATGAAGTGACTAAATACCGAAATGAAGATTATAAACCCCGAAATGAACGAAATGAAGTGACTAAATACCGAAATGAAGATTATAAATACCGAAATGAAGATTATAAACCCCGAAATGAATGAAATGAAGTGACTAAATACCGAAATGAAGATTATAAACCACGAAATGAACGAAATGAAGTGACTAAATACCGAAATGAAGATAATAAACCACGAAATGAACGAAATGAAGTGACTAAATACCGAAATGAAGATTATAAACCACGAAATGAACGAAATGAAGTGACTAAATACCGAAATGAAGATTATAAACCCCGAAATGAACGAAATGAAGTGACTAAATACCTAAATGAAGATTATAAACCACGAAATGAACGAAATGAAGTGACTAAATACCGAAATGAAGATTATAAACCCCGAAATGAACGAAATGAAGTGACTAAATACCGAAATGAAGATTATAAACCCCGAAATGAACAAAATGAAGTGACTTAATACCGAAATGAATATTATAAACCACGAAATGAAGTGACTAAATACCGAAATGAAGATTACAAACCCCGAAATGAACGAAATGATGTGACTAAATACCGAAATGAAGATTACAAACCCCAAAATGAACGAAGTGAAGTGACTAAATAACGAAATGAAGATTATAAACCCCGAAATGAACGAAATGAAGTGACTAAATACCGAAATGAAGATTACAAACCCCGAAATGAACGAAATGATGTGACTAAATACCGAAATGAAGATTACAAACCCCGAAATGAACGAAATGAAGTGACTAAATACCGAAATGAAGATTATAAACCCCGAAATGAACGAAATGAAGTGACTAAATACTGAAATGAAGATTACAAACCCCGAAATGAACGAAATGAAGTGACTAAATACCGAAATGAAGATTATAAACCCCGAAATGAACGAAATGAAGTGACTAAATACTGAAATGAAGATTATAAACCACGAAATGAACGAAATGAAGTGACCAAATACCGAAATGAAGATTAGAAACCACGAAATGAACGAAATGAAGTGACTAAATACCGAAATGAAGATTATAAACCACGAAATGAACGAAATGAAGTGACTAAATACCGAAATGAAGATTATAAACCCCGAAATGAACGAAATGAAGTGACTAAATACCTAAATGAAGATTATAAACCACGAAATGAACGAAATGAAGTGACTAAATACCGAAATGAAGATTATAAACCCCGAAATGAACGAAATGAAGTGACTAAATACCGAAATGAAGATTATAAACCGCGAAATGAACAAAATGAAGTGACTTAATACCGAAATGAATATTATAAACCACGAAATGAAGTGACTAAATACCGAAATGAAGATTATAAACCCCGAAATGAAGATTATAAACCCGAAATGAACGAAATGAAGTGACTAAATACCGAAATGAAGATTACAAACCCGAAATGAACGAAATGAAAATTATAAACCCCGAAATGAACGAAATGAAGTGGACTAAATACCGAAATGAAGATTACAAACCCCGAAATGAACGAAATGAAGTGACTAAATAACGAAATAAAGATTATAAACCCCGAAATGAACGAAATGAAGTGACTAAATACCGAAATGAAGATCATAAACCCCGAAATGAACGAAATGAAGTGACTAAATACCGAAATGAAGATTCTAAAACCACGAAATGAAGTGACTAAATACCGAAATGAAGATTATAAACAACGAAATGAACGAAATGAAGTGACTAAATACCGAAATGAAGATTATAAACCACGAAATGAACGAAATAAAGTGACTAAATACCGAAATGAAGATTATAAACCACGAAATGAACGAAATGAAGTGACTAAATACCGAAATGAAGATTATAAACCACGAAATGAACGAAATGAAGTGACTAAATACCGAAATGAAGATTATTAACCTCGAAATGAAAAAAAATGAAGTGACTAAATACCGAAATGAAGATTACAAACCCCGAAATGAACGAAATGTAGTTATTAAATACCGAAATGAAGATTACAAACCCCGAAATGAACGAAATGTAGTTATTAAATACCGAAATGAAGATTATATAAATACAGAAATGAATGAGATACCAAAATTCATTTCACTTGATATGAATGAAAAGTTATTTCATTTGAAAAACGATCTAATTAGGAAAACTGATCGAAATATCCTTATTTAAATAACGATATTGAAGCCAGCAGAGTCATCAATACTATGAATAATCCTGCCATTCAAAATATAACGGACAAAAGATACCAAAATGAAATTAATAAATTCCAAGATAAAGTTTATTAATACCAAAATTAAGTTTGACAATGAAATGTAGAAAATAAATTTTAGTAACTATAATACATTATTAAAATCATGAGCATGATTTACATCTGTTTATATCATTCTGATACTGAAGACTATTTATACGTACCACCATACACCATGCACTACCACAAAATATCTTATAATTTAGTCAATATAAAAAATGTATGGACCTAGGTAATAAAATGATCTTCGCGGGATATCCCCGCGATATTCCCATTCGACATCCCCTTGAGGTCCCCAGAGGATATCCTATTTTTGGGGATATCCTGTTGGAGATTTCCCTCTCATAAATAATAATATACTGCTTGCAGTCAGCTTGCAGGTGGATGGAACACTAATATAATTATCAAAACTTTAGTTCTTAAACCTAAAACTTAACTGAAATGAGACGCCCTGAAACTTATAAATCGCTGCAAGCGCTCTCTGTCACAAACCAACAAATACCGCTGCCAGTTATTTTATATGGAAATCCTGACCAAGTGGCACCATGAATTAAATAGTTCTAACTATTTAATTCATGGATGGCACTAACTCAATTCAGTGTTGGAAGAATTTATTGTACCTGCAACTTCGCTCTGACTGTGACAGAGAACGGAAGAACAACTTTCACCATCACAACCTACTGAAAGTCCTCACTATGGATTGCTGAATTGATTAGCTATATCAGACAGCATTTAAATCTTATTATTCCTCTGTGATAGCTGAACAATTTATCATGCATCACTAAAACCAAGGAACTAGGGAGTATCAAGGACATGACTGCAACCATCATCGGAATATCCGCACTATACTGGACACAAAGAGGAATAAGCTTATTTTTCGCGTTCTATTTGCGTAGGGGCGTACTTCAGCAATTCGCTTAACTCCTCTAAAATTTAATTCTCAATTAAACAGTCTTTGCCAGGGTACAG